>OW796107.1:5955207-5987676 GCA_941860345.1 Chrysodeixis includens | reverse complement strand
TTACTAAGGTCTAATGTCTACATGGTCTAATGGTCTTATTGCTTCTGCACTGTCTCTTTTTATTACAAGACAGGCAGTGTAGCCCAGTCAGTTAATAAGTAATTCCTACTGCCTTATAAAGGCTAAAAACACAAGCTAAAAAGTTAACAGCCATTAAAAAATACTTCTGCAATAACGCACAATACACATTATTTCATAAGAGTAAGCACTAAACATTGTAATAATTTCACACATGATTTGCCAACAAGGATATTCGACGTTTTAATGTGTAAACCTCAGTTACTAATTATTGCATCGTAAAATGAAAATTGAGCTGTTATAACATCGATACTCATTTGTTTTTTCGGATAGAAAACACCCTGTTTAATTTTCCGGTGATTCATAGGTAATCTTATGGAGTTTATATTATGATATTGTAATTGTTAATACCTATGATTTGGCTTCACTATCACTACATAGTATAAAACAAAGTCGCTTCCCGCTGACTGTCTGTCCTATATGCTTAGGTCTTGAAAACTACGCAATGGCTTTTGATGCAGATTTTTAATAGATAGAATGCTCCAAAATGTATGTTTAAGCTGGGTTATATCGCTAGATTACTTTATATAAATGTTTGCAATCTTAGCACTACCTATATCTATTATTTGAGCTAATGAGGTATTAATACGATCAAAGTATAAACAAATAAGTTGTTGATCATGTATAATGTGCATATACTTTATACTAAATATATAGGTAATTAGCTTTGCCAGTACATATCACGTTGTTATTGAACTTTGTTATTATTGACACATCGGACGCTAAATATATTCTCAATTGGTATCTTACGTCTATAAATATACAAGCAGCTAGCCGGTACTGTCTTTGTGCACCTATGATAAACAAAAGTCGATTTTATTACTCTTTACACGCTACGATACGATTACCTTTCATCAAAGTTTCTTCAGTGGTTAAAACCGAAAAGTAACATATATATGATTTATATAAATAATACATATGTTAACGGTTAATTCACACGTATATTATAATATCGAGATAGCCTAACTAGTTTTGGACTAGACAATTCGAATCGCGACCCTGCCGCGTCAGCTCATGATGAAGGACTCCGGTTGGGTCTGAAACTAGTCGGGTTATCTTGATAAATATGCGTGAATAAACCGTTAACACATAATTATAATAGTTATTACAATAAAAGTCCTATAAAGAAAAAATCTAATATTGCTAAAATAATTTATCATAGACTTCGTTTCGTGATTACCTATCTAGGTTTTAACTAAATATAATGAGAACAAATTTTCAGTAATAGTTACGTTTTTAATGTCTGGAATAGTCTGCATTACCTAACAATAACTGTACTTAATTAAATTACGTTAATTCTCTTACGATCCAAATAATATCGTAACAAAATTACAGTAGTTATAAAATAAAAACAAAAATCGAAAATTAGTTGCGTCTATCTGTGACTAAATATGTTAAGCTTTTGAGAACTAGTATCAAAATCCAGACGCTTTTATGCCAATTAAATTTGTTCCGTACGGACAAATTAAGCTTATAACGCTGTCATAATTGTATTAAACTGTAGAAATACGTCAGAGAAGCAAAATGCTAAGACCATGATCAATTGGTCTAACATCTGTTATAGCATTATAGCACTTATTTCTATAGGCATAAGGTCTAATTTCAAAATTGTATTTTAGTTGTGTCGTTCGCCTATCACTCGAGACATCTTTTGTCTAATTTTCATTTGTTTTTTACCTAGTCTGTATACAAATAAAACAAAAATTAAGGAAATAGTTTAACTGTACGATATTATAACTAACATCGGAATATTGCATGCCAATAATTCTCAAAATTCGATATCGCTATGTAAATATTTTGTACCCATGCGTGTTGACCAAGCAAAGATTCGAACATCTGCTGAATAATTTAAGCATTGGACTCATACATCAAATATCAAGTTTGTAATTTTATACGGTCTTGAAAATATGTATGGCATCTAGAATTTTCTAGAAATTCTATTTGTAAAGTTGTTGGACTAATAATGTAATTATTCATTATTTATTTAAATTTGATGAGATGCTTAAACTTTACATTTATGAATTAAATGCCAAACAAATGGTGGAAAAAAATCTAACAAGGAATCTAGATCGTCGTAATCCGTTGATTTGTTTTCACGTTAATCATCAATATATAGTATAAAAAGCCTTAATAGTATACCTATACCTTAGTAGAGTTATAAGTAACTAGCTGTTGCCCACGACATCGTCCGCGCGAATGTCAGTTATAGGAGTAATAGCTTAAAAATATTCTTCCCTCTGGTGCAATCGGCAATTTGATAAACCGGTTTGTCAGTTAACTTCATATCAAACTTCATCAAAATTGAGCCAGCCGTTTCAGTGTGAAAGAGTAACAAACATTCAAACGTATTACATAACAATGTTAGTAGGATATTTTTTTGTCTTTTCAATACACTCTATTAATAGTTCATATTTTAAAAGTACAGTCAGTACCGAAGTTCATTCATTACCAGTATTTCACATGTCTCTCTATTTATTCTCACACTTATCTTCTCATAGTCGATAATACAACAATTACAATAGTAACCTTTTATAGATAAAGGTCAAAAAACCTGATTGTATAGTTTTTACTCTTTTACATTATATTTTATTCTATCATGTCCGTTCGTTTATGATTCATCAATGTGTCGACAAAATGACAGAGTCTCTGTACTATTTACTGTAATAACTGAAACTAACTCATTGTGAAAGTGAGATAGCGCTCTATACGACGCATATCACCGTCTCGTTTCCTCAAAAGCAACAGTCTTGTTTCGAGAGGTATTAGTAAACATTCTGATCTCAGTAACCTTGAGTTTTATTATTTCGATTGGTATTGAAATTATTCTCTTTCTTCACATTTTAATACCGACTGGTTTGTTCAGTTTGCCAGTCAGGTGATACGAAAATAATATTGCTTAATGTACCTAATATTAATAACTGGAGCAAAAGCATAACTTATTTAAGACGTGCTACACTTATTACCTTTCGAATCAGTAATAAATTACAGTTTTGCAACGAGTTTACTTGAGCCCATTTGTATGTAACTTAGCCCTTAGCCCTAATAACTGTTATCTATTCACCTTTATGTATATTCACAGAGTTATTTGCACTTGTTATAACTGACATTAATTTAGTTTTAAATGTCGAATTATTTAACGTCATACATATTCAAATGTATGTAAATAAGCAAGTGTTCTGTAAAGCTCTACATTTCAAGTGTAGGTTATTGATATGAATATCCTTGACTTAAATATTTGCCGTGATATTCAACGGTTCATATATTTCTTTGTGTGCTTGCACTGAATGATCTCATCAACAGATATTATGATCACTTGGTTTTATGATTTTCGAAACACATCGTTTCAAGCCAAGTCCTAAACTTCAGAGCAATGAAAAATAAAAAAATCTATTAGGGTTTTCATCAATACATCAATTGGATACTTAAGTAATCCGTAGCTATAATCGCTTTTAGTAAACATACTCATTGTTTAACTTTTCACAAAGCTCTTGTCGGTAAAACTACATCTAATTCCTCGTCTCCAATATGAGTCCCATGATTTTCAAAAATCGCTTTAACTATTTTTGCTCTATTCCTAACAAATCCTTTTTCTACAACAGAGGGTCGAGTGGAAGTATCCCGGGAGAACAAGTACCTCAGTACGATGGCCCCGGGCAAGGTGTTTGGGGAGCTGGCCATTCTGTACAACTGCAAACGTACGGCTACCATCAAGGCGGCGACGGACTGCAGGCTGTGGGCCATCGAGCGGCAATGCTTCCAAACTATCATGATGCGCACTGGACTGATACGCCAGGCTGAATATACTGACTTCCTGAAGAGGTAAGAATTCAAGTTTAACTACCCATTAGTAGTACTTGGTACTTGGTGGTGGGCTCCATTTTTTCCGCACGTAGGCCTCTGCGGCCCATTGTGCGTGTGTCCCATTAGTAGTATTGAATAGCGTTTTTTGAACAACAATATTACACTGGCCAGCACCCTGATTCGATCAATGCTGTTGTTCCGTTTTACTTTTAAAAATGCCACAGTTTATAACTGTAGTGCGTAACTACGTAAAAAGAAGATTTTATACGTTTTTTTTTAAAGAGGATTTTACCCAGTGTTTACCCTTAATATGATGAGGTTTTTGTCTTATGAAAAGGACTCGAAGGATCAAAGATAGTTGTAGATTATTGATACATTTCTAGCTGCATTTTTAACTCCGTTTACTTTTGACTTATATTTCTAAATTCGATTCCTTGTCTTAGAATTCCACCGACCATGTAGAAAGTGCCCTTTATTTTTGACCAGATCACAGAAACTCGGTTCAGTAAATTAGTCGTGGTAATGTGACGAACACACACACACTTTCTCATCAAAGTAAGGATGTTATGGTCTTAATTCGTCTCATAAACCGTGGGTCGAGTTTCCGTTAACTTATTAGGTTAATGTGAATATAATCCAATAAGGCTTTGCATTCTAGTTTCTAAGTTGACACAAAACAGTAATGGTGTTCAATTAACGTCACGAAACTGTTTATTTATTTACTTTTAAAATGGTAGAGTCATTTGTTCTAACCGCAAGTTAGAAAAGAATAAACAATATTGCAGTAATTTTATACAATCGTAAAACTACCAGTTGTAGAAATCTCGGTAGTGAAGCTAACTTTCTCAAGCATTTGTTTTTAATTTAGAAAAAAAAACCTAGATTAATATTTACTTCATAAACTGCAATTCAAACGCCTTGATGTTCGTTTTATAGCATCATTCACATTTCATTGATTTCAGAATCATTGAACTCACACCGTTCTATATTCTATAAATAAAAATAAGAGTCATTCATACTTGGCACGGAAAGCGTAGTTTTTTGTACCGAGTTTTATTTCTGTGGGCTATTTCTACTTTTTCCAAATAAGACTCGTTGTTTACAATAACGAGGGCACTAACCCCGCTGTGTGGTGACTTGGCTTACAAACATACTCACGTACACGTACTTCGGTCTATCAAAATTTAATACCAAATGCTTACTGCCCTAATTTCCATCATTCACATCTGTTTCTTTAGTACGAAACTGGAGTTAATTCATTATGTAACTTATAACCGGAATGAAACAGGTTATCGAATTAAGTGCCTCTTATTCGTAAGGATTCTCGGAGTTACTTTCATTTGTTTTTATTACAGAACATTCGAGTATTTCGTTGAAAACAACGAACGTGAGCAATGTTGTGTGAACGGAGGATATATTTAAAATTAGTCTTATACCTAAGTAGCTAAGACAATTAGGTTTCTTTGTTTCATATTCGCATTGAATTCTCACAGACAAATACGTGTAGATGTCAAACAATTGGTCTTAACTACTTGAATAGGATCCGCGAACATACCACCGTCTCTAAAAATATTATTGCAGTTGTGGAAAAGAGACGTCGCTCTTTGTCGTGTAGTGCTCTCTCACACTTCTTCAACAGCAGTAATATTACTTTAAGACGCGGCGGTAGGCCCCCTGTTGTCCTATACGTCTACGTTAGTGCTTACACTACAATACAAACTTGCTTCTCGTACCGATGCCGATGACAGAATGGGATATTGACCCCAGGACACTTATGCAAATGCAATGGGCGTGCAATGGCCCATTCTTCTGCTTTCGACGGGCTTACACTCTCACAATGCCGTCTATATGAGACTCCAGACGTATGTGAACGCTTTGAAACGCACGAACATTGATTTATTAATAACTTGAACGATGTTATTGGAACGATCATCGCGATTCGACACCAACTTCAATCTGGTAACCTAGTTTTAATTACTGTATCTTTGTAAAGAAATAGGTATACCAAAAAAAAACAGTATTTTTCGAACTCAAAGTGTGAAGTTTAGTTACATGTAGTTTATAAAGAAAATATGTCAGTGATAATAATATAATCGGAATGTTAAAACACAAGCGACAGACTTCTGAAATATTAAAATGTTTTACAACGCGCGCTAGCCATAATAAAAAGTTTTATTTGTGCACGTCTCGAGTATCGTGTAACTCGATACAACCTTCCATTTAATATCAAGGGTATCGCGTTGTAGAATGCTTAGTATCTGCTTATTACGCCGAACTAGTGCGTATTCTTAACTCGGTGATCCATCTTAGTTGAAGCTATCATCCCTAAGATTAATGTCTCTTTCGCAATCTTCATCCAAGTTGTTTCTTTATTTTAAAAGCTGACAGCTTAATGTGAGAATAAACATGGTTTCTCTTGTTCTGTTCAGCGATAAAATGATGAGATTATTAACGAGGCCCACTTTGCTTGTTTCACTCTAAATTGCCCAATCAAGGCAATCTTATGTAAATGATGAAATCATAATAAAGAAAGTTGTCAGGTACGCTTCGTTTACCATATATGTCACAAAACACAAATTTGGCACCAAACTGTTATAATTTTTACGACTTTAGCGTTAAAAATAGTCCAGCAGTTTTAAATCGCATTAACTGTCACACATGTGAGCATACACGCAATTGTTTACTGTTTCATTCATTTCAATTCTTTGTAACGTTAGATAAATACCTATGCCGAACTAACACGCGAATCCGTTGCTAGTACTTGCTAGACACGAAACATTGGTGTCTACACAATCTACGCATGGAATGCAATATTCATCGGAGCTATCAAAGTGGCTATAAAACAAAGCTATTGTTGGCAAGCCAGTGTCACCGCTGTTGCTCAAGCACTCGTACTTTACGAAACTCACTTACTGGCAGTTACTGGCTAGCGAGTTTCGTTCGTCACGTTTGCGTTTGACATTTTGAGTCTGCAAAATTGCTATCCTTTCACTGGAACTAGGTACGTAATCTTTAAGAAAGCAACACTAGAAACAGCACTCGTAATATAGAATATCAATTTGTTCTAAAATTAGGTACGCAAAGGCCCATGTTTAGTCTGCAACGCCAGACTGATTCATTAGTTTTGTCTCCATGCTTTGTCATGCCTTCGTAGGAATGTTAGTCATTCATGGTTTTAAGAATATGATTAGTATAATAACGTACTTAAGTACGTGTAATTTGCGTCATGTTGCTAAGTAATATCTCAATACTTGTTTCATTATCTTTTACGATCGTTCCTTGTACTATAAGTATGATGTTTTACAACAAACTTGTTACCATTGTGAGAGGAAGACAGCGCTCTACACTACACATAACGTTGTCTCATTTCAATAACGATACTTTACGAACATTAGTTCACAAGTTATCACAATCCTTATTTATTTTAATAATTTTATACCGCAACTAAGTTTGTCTGAGGAAACTTTGTAATAAATAAGTGTTTCCTGATCCGTCAATAGTTTAACGCAATTCGTTGTTAAATCATTTTGTAATTAACAAGTAATTCTGACGTTAAAATGTAAACACTGATAACGTTACTTGTGAGGCTCGTTCAATATGTACAATGGATTTTATGACTGATGAGGTGTTTAGGTTATTTAACAACCGCTCATAAAGATGTACTACTGACTAGACTCCTTAGCGATCCTTGCGATAGTAGTTTAGCCTTCGTTTCGTCGTTTATCATCTCTGTTTAAAGTAAAATTACTGTCGGAATAGAACCGAGATAGCAATACACGTCGTAGAGCATCGTCTCTCTTGCACACTCGCTTAAAGATGTGATGGTAGACCCACTAAACAAAAGAGCATCGCAAAAGAAATTCAACCTAAAATACTTAGAGAAAAGTTCAGAAAATTTCAAATAGTCAGATAATATTCTGATATGTTTTGATAGTCGTTTATGATATTGAGTTTCCCTCTATCCAAGATACCTATCATGTGCTTCTGCCTCGACATACTTTAGTTAATTACCCGCTTGTGCATTAGCATCGAGTTACACGATGTTGCAAAGCACAACGCAACTAGACTTCAATTTACTTTATGTTGTTGTACATTGTTTTGTAGACAAACAATTGACATTCGCCGCCTTGCCGACGTGTTGCGATACTTGCGACACTTACCCCCGGTTTCTGGAAAGCTGATCAATAAAATCTGATGTCATATCTGATCACGACTGTGATTGGTTGACCATAAACTTGCAACCAATCGCAGAGCTTAACATGAGGTTTGACTGACGATTAAAAAATGTTTGTGTTGTCTGAGAAACTAGGGGTTGCTCCTTTCGCGGTCGGTGCGTGATGAACTGCAACGCATTGCCGCGCACCGACCAAACGCGGGAAACATTGCATGGCGGTTCAGGTTTAGTCAGTAAGAGTCTGACACTGCCCACTTCCTCCCCCGAGGAGGTAGGTGTCCATGAGGATTCCCCCGCCTAACCAAAAAAAAAACGGTTTTTCCTTGCTTCTACAGTACAATATTTTTGTCCTAATTTGAATATTTAGAAACGGATTCTAAACAGCCAGTAGTGCCACTACCATGCAAATTCGGTAAATTGTAATTTGAATGAGTAGCCATGACGTTATATGTAATAAAAATCAACTTAGCTTAACATTGCGGAACCAAGCACTGTCAAATTGAGCGAGGCCACTGTCAAACCTTGTATTGAGGCCGAAATAATGCCAATGAATGAAAAAAAAACATTTTGTATAATACTTTAAAAGTTGATTAGATTTCACATGTTTTATGGTAGAATTATTAATGAATACTGTAGGTAATTATGAATGAGGCCTTGCGGTTCAATGAACGGTTTTGTATGCGCGAGGTTGCAAGATCGAATCCAATGCTAGGAAGTATAAATGTGACGTTTTTAAAGTTATATGTACTTCCTTTACTAATCTTAGTCATCACTGACAAAGGACTAAGGACAAAGGAAAATGTCTTGAGGACAACCTTTTTTTTCTGGTACGGCGGGGGAATCCTCTTGGAAACCCACCTCCTCTGGGGAGGAAGTGGATAATGTTAGGCTCTTACTGACTAAACCTGAAACGCTACGTAACGTCTCTCGCATTTGGTCGGTGCGCGACGCATAACGTTTCACGGGACACCTAGATTCCAAATGTAATCTTAAATCTGGTGCATTCAACCACAAATAAACAAGCATAGTGATCCTTCCTTATATGGGAAGAGGCTAGCTCAGCTGTGAGACATTTGAAGTTGTTATTCTATGAAAAAAATACTCCAAAACAAAAGACGATCAGCACATGTGTCGTGTTCAGTATAACTAGCGGTAAAATAATAAATATTGACATCATAAGCTTTTGGTATGTACCTACACAGTTTATTGACCGTGAAAAATTGTGCGATTGAAGCAATTTCCATTGGAGCCGCGTGTGACGCACAGTTACCATAATAATGCGTTGTACTGCTCTGATGACTCGATTCTTTGTCGGTTTAATTGTCTGATAAGCGGTGCATTTCTATGCAGTAGTCATTAAAGTATAATCAATAGTAGCATTATTTCCGACCTGTTTTGCAATAATATTGAATGTGCGATGATAAAGAATACTAGCTGTTCCGGCGACTTTGTCCGCGTGGAATTTGACAATACAGTTAATTAGTTTAATTTCTGAAATAAAATATTTACTACCTACTACCTACTACCTGCAAATGAAAGTCCCTTGAAATTGGCCTAGTCATTTCAGAGATTAGCAGGAACAGACAAACAAACATTGTAAGAATTGATATTTTTGTGTGTACTATAATATATGTAGGTATATTCATATACATGTAGTGAAAAATAGTTATTTCCTTATTACAAGCAGATACTTCAATTAGATTTAAATGTGTAGATAGATATAATACATTCTAGCAAACAATTATAGATAGTTAAATTCTAGCAATGTATTAAGTGCACTTAAATTATATTACGTTATCAATTAAATGTTGACTGAAGTTGTGTGATATTATTTCTGGTAGTTTCGACTATTGCGTATATAACAGATCGTGATATGTCAGGTATTTTACCGTTTTATGGATATAAATAATGTCCTTTAATTCTAGATTTACGCTTAACTAGTGTATTTGTACCTATGACTATAATGGTTAGACATAGCGGTCAATTTTATACATAACTTCATCTCATGTAACCATGTAATAATGTTCTTTAAATAAAATATTTAAAATAATTTTAATAAAAAATGTGGTTCTTCCATTCGATTTTCTGGTTCCTTTTTTCTTAAACGCTAGCTTTTTTAGCATGTTTATATCTAAGAACAGAAGTGATGTTTAAAAATATCACCTTAGTCTGTTTAAACGTGTTGTATTAAGTTAAATAACTATCAAAGCCTATGGCATGACTCACACAAGGAAACCTTGTAGCGTTGACCGGAGTCTTTTTGCGTTCACTTTCAATAACTCGTTGAATTAATTAAACATAAGTACATTAAACTAAATGAAATATAATCAGGTTATTTAATATTCCGCGTGCTTTAATATTGGTTAAAATATATCGGCGATAAAATTGATATTAAGAATTTTCAAATGCCGATTAAGGATGGTAAAAAGGCAAATTACCAATAACATAACTATAAAATGGTTATATTCTGTCTAGTCTATTCTCGAATTGGGTAGAGTTTGCTATTTCGCACTTATGTAAGATCCCTGCTACTAGTAAAACTGGATCAGCAAAGTAGCGACCAGTATCTTACGTAAAATACAAGCCTTTGTCACCACGACCCATTTATCAATGCGATATTATCTTGTGTACTACCGGAGAAATATATAAGAAGGACATATATACCATACGAAGTAGTACCAAAAAAACAAATAAATACATAAATACTTCACGACTTTTTACACTACGACATCTAATCTTGAATTAAACAAAGCTTGTATTATGAGTACTAGACAACTGATAAACGTACTTATATATTTCTAAATATGTACATTTACATACATACACATACATGTGTCCTGAGATCGAACCCACGGTTCTGGTATAGCACTCAGGGCCACTAACCTCTAGACCAATAGACCAGTCAAAATATTATCTACTTTAGCAATGCGAAATGTTTTCCTAAAATTTTATAAGACCATTCTACGACCAAAAATATAACACTATCAACAGACACAAGAAACTGTGACATAACATTATACATCATAACATTGGCACTCGTTTATTTTCTAACTGAGAAATTCCATAACCAACAACTGGGCACTTTCTACTCGCGAACGTAACCGAACCTACTTTTTCTATGACATAACTACGAATTTTATAACTAGTGTTCCAAAATTCTAAATATTTACTTGTTTTTCCTTTTGAATAGAATATGTAACCTAGTGTCAGAGTTCAAACCGTCTGTAGGCCTGTGACTTAGCTTAATACCCCTTTAAAAATTTTGCAGGAGTGCTGGTTCCCACTCGATATTTATTTACCTTCACCAAAATCAAGTAATTTATTCAAATTAGGCTACTATGTAGCACTTTTGAACGTCAAGATTAGTAAATTATAGACCGTCCCCTATCACCTACCCTTCGTCGCTTTTAGCAAGCGATAATTTCTTAATATGCAAATGAATTCGAAAACATTATCAGAACCTATGAACTTTGACTTGACAAACCAACAATCATACCTCTAGGCAATCACTGTGCATTTCTTTTCTAGCCTATTGTGTCCCACTACTGAGCATTGGCCTCCCCTAAGTCCTGCGTTGCAAAATTAAAATGTATGCTTGTTTTCCAGTGTGCCGATCTTCAAGGATCTACCAGAAGATACTCTGATCAAGATATCCGATGTACTCGAGGAGACACACTACCAGAATGGAGACTACATCATTAGGCAAGGAGCTAGGGGTGACACGTTCTTCATCATCTCTAAGGGACAGGTAAGATCTATCTATTTAATCAGCGGACTATATTCGTTTAAATTTCTTAATCTCCATTGCCATAGACTCATTGATATAAGTAGGTAGGTACTATCTAATTCTTCAGTTTCCAATCTTCGTTCAAGCTTAGCTTTAAGCTAACAAATAACAAACACCGATTCCCACAATACTAATTCCTAGCCAACTGTTACACTCGTAATATTTTTAAAACATCGTAAATAGACGAAATAAATTAAAATAATACATAAATTATTATATCCTAGTAATTTAATCTTTAAAATGGACATAACATATATTGCTGTATTGCTCAATTCTTCATTGAAAACAAAATGTCAATGATAATTTAAATATTGCAATTCCTATGTTGATATTGAATAATCAAATCAAGGCTATGAAAAGTAACAACCTTAGAAAAAAAAACCTTGTGGAGTGTTGAATGAGTCTGTA
Organism: Chrysodeixis includens; assembly: GCA_941860345.1. Classification (NCBI taxonomy): domain Eukaryota; kingdom Metazoa; phylum Arthropoda; class Insecta; order Lepidoptera; family Noctuidae; genus Chrysodeixis; species Chrysodeixis includens. The sequence goes on along the minus strand of OW796107.1, from coordinate 5,975,428 downwards.
ATTGTAATTATTATCAAAAACAAAATGTCATCAAGAATACTATGACAACTTGACAACTTTTCCATTATTTATAGATAGATTCTGTTAGTCATTTGTTTTTTTATCAAACATCGTTACACTATAGCTATTATTATCTAATCATTTTCTGGTCTGAATCAGTTTACGAAATGGTTAAAATTATAAACATTATCTCACCGTGACAAAATGGAATACTAATTTTAACGACTTTCTAATTTATTGGTTAAAGGAATCGATTTTTGTAACGACTTTTATAGGTAGAAACCTGTATATCGAACTACGAAAATGGCTTTTGTCATTAAGGGTTATTTTTATCTTGATTTATATTCAGCAATTTTTTTGATTGATAAAATTTTAAGTGTGAAACTAATTACCTATAAAACTATTAATAACCGGTAACTAACTTCATTTCCTCGATATATAAAATATCTTGTTTTATGTTATAAAAACCACCGGCAAAAACAAGTTTCATATTAATTTGTTCGATCTCTAAACACGACAATTTCACTATATGTTGTCTGCGGACCAACTTTCGACTGACTTTAGCCGTCGGCGCCGTGACTTTTTTACCTTTGACCACACCTCCATAATGTTTTGTAAACATATCCGTCTTCACGTAATTCGATATCATAATCTTTTCACTTTCAAAATATTACTTTTGATGATATAACAGTTAACAATAACTTGTGATTCGACTGATTCGAGAGTCGTCAGTATTCTAGACGTCGAAAGAAACTCCAAAAAGTTTTTATTGTGTTTTCTTTAACGTGACTAGAATATTTGTGTACAAAAGGACTTAGTTCTTCGAATAAATTGTTGGACAGTTTTTTGTCTGGCGAGAATACTGGCTGAAATATTATATTTCAACTTTAGTTTACACGTTTAGAGTTACAAGAATCTTATAGCACCTGAATGACATTAACATGAGAGCGTTGGTGTGCATATTTGTAACAAGAATCAATTGAACTTTCAGTTTCACATATGACAGCGTTAGTTGTTTGCCATAAAAACCTTGTAGCACTTTATCTCGTAAATCTCTTTCAAGAGACATTACCAGTGCAATTGTGATATGAGATAAATACTGAGTCAAAAATCCAACTTAGGTTTCACGTATGTTTACATAAGTCTACAATACCTTGTATTTAGTAATACTTTGTCTCAAGTAAGCAGTTTCGAAAGCCTTATAATTTCCTCTATGTCCACATAATTGTATATAACATTCGTGCAGTCGACTGGTGACTGTGCAAGAAGTTCACCTTGGCATTTGGAATTACGTCTCCGCAAACAATGATTGTTATTCCTGGCTGGTGTAAATGTACGGATATTTCGATATTAATATATCATGTCGACCGCAGTCTTAAACATTATAATGATATTTCAAATAAATATTAAAATATTCAGCATTCGTCTATAAATCTTCTTTGAAAATCCGGTAAAATGCATACAAGACAACGTATTAGTAACAATTCAAATCTATGGGTCACAGAAGAAGGTATTACTTATTTTCGCTCACATTACATTATAAGAAACTAGCTACCAGTTGCACGGGAGAAAAACAAGTGTAATAGCAATAGCGGTCCAGACCGATTTCGGCCACGGCGGCCAGTGTTACTATGACACCAGCCAGCTACGCAGGACATATTATAGTGCACAAGCGTGTGCGCAAACGCAGGTGCACTCTCTATTCCTTTTACTCTCATAGCCCGATGGGACGGTAATCCGACACGACCGGAGAGAGATCAGGCGCAGGACCCACATTTTTACGTGCCTTCCGAAACACGGAAGCTGTGATATTTATTTCTTAAACGCACACAACATTCGAAAAGTCGGTGCGCGCCGTGGGGATCGAACTCAAGACCTCTGACTTAGCAGTCCTACGGTCTTGCCACTAAGCTAGCACAAAAACAAGTGTATTATACATATAAATCTTCCACTTGACTCACACTATGTATTAAAAAAACCCGAACCTCAAAATCCGTTGCATAATTTTAATTTAAGCGGTCATACAGATAGATAGCGACATCGACTTTGTTTTATACTATGTAGTGACATATATAGTGGAACATAAACCTTCTTTTAAAGTCGATTTAAAACAGAAGCCTTAATAATAGACAAAGATATCATTAGATAATCCGCCTCATTCATTTGTTTGTAATGTCAAGTCATTGTCAATCGCTATACATGCCGTATAAAACAATTGCAATCATTGTAATACCAGCATTTTTATATAACACGATGGTAGAGGCCAAAAGCCTGGCCATTGTGCCCACAAGGTCAGCGCACTGAACACAAGCGAGAGGATTACAAGTATGGCATTTTGAGGCCAGATTTTATACAATTTTGTGGGAAATATAGCTCACTGCTTTTATTGTTTGAATAATTACTTCTGAGTATTCTGTGTTGCATTAAATGATTAAACAGGGTAGTGTTGGACATTTTTGTTCGTGTTTTTATGGGATACATTGGTACACGGGAGAATGTTTGCAAAGGTTATAGGCACATACTCCTTTTAGAACATTGCACTCAGTTAAAATGTACGGAAAAAAAAGAATGAAAGGAAAAGTAAAGTCTACATAAAAGAAACCTAATTTAATTGAGTAATAATTAAATACATTACATTGGCTCTACATTAGTCTAAGGTTGTAACGAAGAATGCCCACATCAAGTCCGTCAATGCTAAGAAATAAAATTCGTGCATGTACACAAATATATTTACATAAAAATCGAATCGAATCAAGCGATTTTGCGCGCACCAATCAACAAATATTTATTTATTAAACTAAGCTGTGAATGCGGAACCACTTTGTTAGCTGTCTTTAAAACTCGTTTTAAATACTCCAAGTATTTGCTATGACATAAACTATTATTAATAATACGACAGTAGAATTATATGTTAAAATAATAAAAGCCATTTATTTCGCGACAATCATCTAGTCATAATTATTTCACAGTTTCTCTCATTCTCAAGATAATTGTAAGACATTTATTTTTAACAAAGTATTGTTATCTGTCCGTTTCAAATACAAGGTTATAATACAGAGCATTGTTCTAAAATCCAAGAAGATACCTAAACCAACAATAAGTTATAAGAATGAAGTAATTCTTTTGAATGTAAATGGTATCGGTATTTCAACAAATGTTCCCAATTTTTATTCGTAAGTTGTTTTGTAACTTGGTAAATATTAATGTGCTATAAAGTTTGGAAAGTCGGTCAAAGGATTCGTTACATAAATTGTAATATTTGATAAAAGAAATTTAAAATTTAAAACAATTAGTGCAAATATTACAGATTGCCGAATTATTGGTCAAGCGGAAAATACTGAATAATCATACTCAAATAAATTAGTTAAACAAGTTGTCGTTACATAGCTACTTAAAAATAAACGTTAAACACGTAATTATAAGGTCTATCGTTGCTTGTTACGATAATAATTAAGGACAAATCGATTAATAAAACTCTTGTACAAATGACACAATTTGCTCAGATCTAGAATACAACGCTGTCGAGAGAACCTGTTATGATTGTTTCAAATCAGCGGATTAAACGACAATTCGTTACAGCAAATGATTGCAAAGATCAGTTGTTACGTTTCTTAGAAAAACATTTATATTCTAAATTCTAGATCTTACCTCGACCTTTAAGTCTGAAGCGATTAATGTTTATAATTTAATAGTTATTTATAAATATGCATTACTTTACGCGTTTGTCGTTTGTCGTCATGTCGTTAATATGTTTAGATAATTTAAAACAGAATATTTTAATGTATAGTTAGCTCCGAGCTTTGCTATTTCACCAGACTAATTTGTAGTAATTTCAAAACAAGTGAAATACGCTGCGTTCACACGTTTAATATTATGTTAGGCCGCGGGTGGGGTACTGCGCAGAACGGAAACGACAATTACTCAAACACCAATTAGGGCGCTTCCATTTTAGTACCAATAGGTTGTTACTTAAATTGGACATTGAATTGCTCAATACGTTTATTAGAAGACCTTCATAATCCGATGACATTTAATCAAACATTAAGAAGTAAGAACATTAAAGTGTGAACAAAGTTTTATTGATCTTTGAAAGTTATTCGGAAGACTACCTTGATAGGCACCGTTACTAAAACTTGCCTTATCTTCTATTTTGGTTATCTCACCAATGTTTGTAAGTTTTATTTTTTTATCAAAATTGGTTATGTTTAATTTGTAGGTCGTAAAACCATTTCCGGGCCATTTGAGAGCGAGAATGATGTTCAATGTTTATCTTTGACCCAGTATTGACTCAAATCTTTTGGGAACGAATAAACAAAGAAATACAATGTCTTAGAATTCCATACTTTTTATCGTATTTTTCTTAAAAGTCCTTAATAGGAGTTACGATGTATTTCAAGAACTTCTCAATACGACGCTAAGAATAATTTAATTTGACTATAAAAATATAAAAAGTCCTATTTAAATAAAAGTACTCTCAAAAATATAAATACGAAAATGTTGACTTCGTGTTTTCTATCTTTAACAAGTCGGAAATAATGTATTTTTTAAAGGAAGCTCTGTACAAAAATGAAGTACACGTATAATGTATAAAGCAAAAAAAAACTAAAACCAAAAGTAGAGCATAAAAGATTTCATTATTTACACTTAATGGTGTTAGTGTGTGCCAACGCTCCTATTTCCATGGTTAGGTGTAACAATGATAAAAATAGCTGGTACTAAAACGGAATCGTCTATTTTTAATGTTTAAATCCATTGCGAGGTGTGAACGTTTCGGCTATAATGGTCTTGATGCATCATTGAACTCGCCTCGTTTCACTTGAGTTACCGAATACGCAGAACTGGCTTAGTTCCGGCTTTATTCCACTATTCAAGTTGAATATTTAGTAATAATTATTATACCTGCAGAAGAATATAATTAAGTTTGTTTGTATTGCGATTGATAGCTCTTTTTTACTCCGGAATTTGCTACACGACTGCCCATAAAGGATTTAATGTTTGTAGGTTTCCTACATGCATGTATGTAGTAGGTATGTGAATTTCCTTACGCCACTATATTTGGTACAATACGCTTGATTACTACCTTCATGTTTTTGTCAATATGCCGTCTTCCTCCGCCGTCGATTTAGATATTTACTAAGGCAGCTAGCTATCGTATTGTGCCCCTGGCCATAGGCCGATGAGGGCACTCTAGTGGTTCTGGCACGCTCCGTTGTCGACCCTCCAACGGAGGATACAATGGGATACAAAAAAAAGTATATACGTAGATAGTACCTACTTAAGTTATCAAGGCAAACATATTTAGAGCAAAAAATAGTCGATTTTTATTAAGGACAATATTCTGATGTCATCATTAATCTTATATTATCCAGTAGGTCCACTCGTCGCTAATAAAACCTCTGGCCTCAGTACCTACGTAAATTATAAACTAAAGGATAGATTCACATTGTTTGTTACCGTTGCATGTTCCATTTTTAACTGACTTAAGAAACATAAAGAATTTATTGCCTGCCTTATCAGCAAGCTAATTACTAATTTACATAGCGGAGTAAATAATTACATGGTACCTAGTCTGAATTGTTAAGCATAATGATGGCAGTATAAGAGCCCGTTAGGCAGTGCCATACCTCACTGGTCCATCCGGATTATAATGACAGCTTTCGATGTCAGCATCCGTTTCACATTTTATTGCAATATACAAGACTAATTAAAATACTTTTATGTCGTTTTATATCGCAGTAGCGCAGCGGTTAAATGGTTGTCGAACTCAGGTTGAAAGTCATATTCAGTTGATATGGTATTTAATATTTTTTCGTCTTAGTTTTTCTTAGCTCATTTACAATGTCGTAATAATCTTTGATGTAAATTTGTATGCAACCCGAATTTTATAAATCGTGTAGAAAACTGAAAATGTCTTGAGATAATTGTATTTTTCCTGCTAATAAATTTCCTGGAGATAATTGTCACAGGTCTCAGCCGTGCAGTGATATGACGGACAGGGTGACATAATCTAACTATCTTTTTAAAATATCTTAAGAACAAGGGAAATTAAAATAGTCTTCATACGTCTCAAAAATCATATTTGTGATTAACTTAATGTATTTTTGCTGCTATCTCCTTCAGCTGCAATATTCATAACTGAATATACTAAGAGTTATGTTTCATTTTTTTTCAGGTGAAAGTAACTCAGAAACCACCAAACACTAACGATGAGAAATTCATAAGAACTCTCACGAAAGGCGATTTCTTCGGTGAGAAGGCGTTGCAAGGGTAAGTCAGCTTGACATTATTATATACAAGTAATATCCCTCGGTTTTGTTTTAGATTATTCAAATTTTTCGATATTAAAAGTATCCTATATTTGAAAACAAGGTTTAAACTATATGTGTGCCAAGTTTCATCCAAATCCATCTGGCAGTTTTTGCATGGAACCGCTGAATGTGAAATCGAACCCCGTATCCCTGGTCATAGGCAGATAAGGACGCTCCAGTGGTTTTCGCCGATATAAGTCTGGCACAAGCCCTTGTAAGACAGTCCATGAGGATTTCCACTGTGAAACAAAAGACAAACATACAACCAAACAAACAAACTTTCACTTCTATAGTAATTGTAGAATTGTTAAGATGTTTTCATGTGTACGCTGTTAGTTAATAAAGAATGTATGATTGTTTTACGTAAACTCATTTGTCTAGTCAATGGCATTGTCAATGATCTTTGTTGTTTATTTTGACGATAATCTTTTGTTTTTTTTTTGCTTTGTTATAATGAATAGTGTTGACTGTTGACAATATACGAGAATAAAGCAGAAAAAATCTTAAGAATTTTTCGGTCAACGTTGGCTGAAGATTTTATATTTATCTAATTATTGTGAGACGAGATTATCTGTATTCTAATCCAAAATAAATATAACATGAACGACGTGTCTATAATTTTTAAGGGCCCCTTATTCCGAAAGTTTAGGCATTTAACGCACCGAAACGGCTTGCGCCCGCGCTGCCCAGGAGCCGTCGCGATTTGAACTCCGGTGACCTATGGCGGCGGGCGGGCACGCCACAGTATAAATAAATAAATCAGTAGTTCATATATATATTGTGCTAGTAATAAGTAGTAGTTTGCAACAAAAACATAATAATATACTTAGCTTGATGTGCTATCCACTAAACTATTGATTGTCAACACTAATATGTTATGAATGTGTGACTAAGGAAAGCGATGATCATTCTATAGAATTTAAAGAATGGTTGTAGAAGATTTGGTGAGTACTATACAGCGTGGCGCTACCACCCCGACATTAATTTAACACGGTTAGGACTAGTAACCATGAATCATTTGAATTATGATACGTTTTGATATTACGTAAACTGAAAGACTTTTTTTTTTCAAACAAACTAAATAATAAACATCTATCTTAAATTGTGATCACTCTGTGCGAAAGTTCATTCAATTTGATCAGGATGGAAATCTGCACCTTATAAAGGTGAATATTCCCATTATAGATTTTAAATTCTATAGGTACATACTGACTTCTCGTTGCTCTGTGTATAGAAGTAATCATATTGTGACGTATTTATAGAATAAGTACTTACGCAATACACTTTCGGATTATCTTCACTTCAGACACCCTTCTTTTCTTAATTTTGTTTTTTTTATTTACCATTTCAATCACTTACGTAAATTTGTGGTCGCGAGCAAAAGTTGCATAGGTCCTACCTCGATGGCGTCCGGCCGGACACTGGCACGGAGCGCGCGGTGCGCGCGAGCACTTTTCACGTATTTATTTTATTTAAAAAAAAAATAAGCGCCATATTAAAATTCTATCCAATAATATCCCTGGCAAATCCGATTAGTAAATGAAATGTTAAATTTATATAAAATTACGTTCAGTCCAAGTCTTATAAAACTAAAAATGCTTCTAAGATCGACCTTACTTCAGAATTTTTTTTTATCGAGCAAAATGTTAAATAATTCGTTTCTATCCAAAAAAGTCACTAGATAAAGCATGTATCTGTACTATATATTTTTTTAAGAATTTAAATATGGTGATTTCTCTGAAAAAAACTCGATCTAGAAACGTAAATTTCGAATAAGGGGCCCTTAAGACTATAAAATCGTCAATATCTGAACCAAGTCATTAACATCATAAAAATAAATTGAATTACCTATTACTGTTGACTAAGATTTTTTATTTTTGTCTGTTCGAACTCTTCTCTAGGCCATCATTTATTTTTACCGGAAACAAAAGCGTAACAACCGAACTGGAAAAGTAAGAAAAACATTCAATCTGTTCCTAATCTCTCCTATCTTAAATTTCAGGGACGATCTTCGAACGGCGAACATTATCTGTGACTCGCCGGAGGGCACGACGTGTCTCGTCATCGACCGGGAGACCTTCAACCAGCTGATCTCGACCCTCGACGAGATCCGCACCAAGTACAAGGACGAAGGAGAAAGCAGGGCACGGTAAGTCCAACTACCTTTTAATAGGTGAACTCGGAATCGTCGAGAGAAGACAAAGAGAAATAGTCGAAATTCATTTTTTTGGAGTCAGTCAAGGCAAGTGCTGCCTTTGTCTGTACTTTGAAGTGTAAAGTAGCAAAAGATACAGCATTAACAACCAATTCTTCTGTCTTTCAAAGTCAAGTTTACGTATAGCTATCAAAACAATCTGTAATGTCAGTAATATTTTTATGACATAGGATTATAATCTTATCACGTTTTATGTCTCCAATGTCTACTTTCTTATGTCAAGTTCACACAATACCAAACTTATATTCTACGATAACATCGCAATTTATATGCACGTGCTACCATTGTACAACTGTTTTTACATCGAACAATAGTACTATAGGACTTAAAACAAACCTAATGGAATAGTGATTTCATTTCTTTAATATAATTTCTCTCTTGTCCCTGCAAACGATACGGATTTTAACGCACGGTAAGTTTACAGTAATTTAAAAGAATATTAACTTTCTACTCATCAATGTCGAATTTAATTAAAGAGTGGAAGCAAATCGGTTATTAACTTTCCTCTTTGACGTAGAAAATGTGTCTGCCGCGGCATTGAGCGATAACAATTACGTTTCCCGCGTTTTTGTTGCTCAGATTGTGAATGTTCCAATGAAAACAATAGGTGCATGGCGCATCTGGATGACTTAGTAATGGATTTTGAGAAAAAACAAAAGACAAATCAATTATGTCTGATAAGAAAGTTATTATGAGTTGTTGAACTGCATTTTTGGTGCAATGATTAGCTTTAGTGTCTGATACTTTAATTGGTATTCAGAATAATAAATTAAAGGCTCCTATAGATTAGAATGTCATTTCACTGGAACACTAAGTACCCGTGTGGCGTAAACCTGTGCATCAATTTTTTTAAAATTAAAAACTAACGATTAAAACCAACCTTTCCAGATTGAATGAAGAATTCGCAAACCTGCGTCTATCAGACCTCCGCATCATCGCCACTCTTGGTATTGGAGGCTTTGGTCGCGTGGAACTAGTCCAGATCCAGGGCGACTCCAGCAGGTCCTTCGCCTTGAAACAAATGAAGAAAGCCCAGATCGTTGAAACGAGACAGCAACAGCACATCATGTCAGAAAAGGAGATAATGTCCGAAATGAACTGTGAATTCATTGTGAAGTTGTACAAGACGTTTAAAGATCGTAAATACTTGTATATGCTGATGGAGACTTGCCTTGGAGGAGAGTTGTGGACTATTTTAAGAGATCGAGGTTAGTGACCTTTTCTTCCAAGTAAAAATAAACTTCAAATCTTTTGATAGAACGTTTTCTGATGTCAATTGTATTGTTCTGTTTTAGGACAATTTGATGACGCTACTACAAGATTCTACACGGCTTGCGTTGTTGAAGCCTTCCACTACCTTCACTCACGGAATATTATATACAGGTAAAGATAATAGAGTTATCAATATCCCCAAAAACATTTTGAATTTCGTGAAAAAAAACCAATAGCAGATACTAAACAAAAACAAAAGTGTTTTTGCATTTGTCACTTCTTGCACGCTTAACTGTTCCACCTATATCAAAATCATTATTTTAAACAGCATCTCAATCATCAATTTCTGTTTCCAGGGATCTCAAGCCAGAGAACTTACTATTAGACTCGAAAGGCTACGTAAAACTAGTGGACTTTGGTTTCTCTAAGAAGCTGCAAGCAAGTCGCAAGACCTGGACATTCTGCGGTACACCGGAGTATGTTGCTCCTGAGGTTATCATGAACAGAGGTCATGATATCAGCGCAGATTACTGGTCATTAGGTAAGAAACTTTATTATAACGTCATCCGTCTATCTAATATATCAACGTGAATAGAGAAAGACAAAAGTAATGTAGATTCAATTACTACTAAATACTTCAGTAGTCAAATTCTCGGAATTATTCAACTTCCATTTTGGGCAATTCGATCTAAATCCGATAACTGATTGTAAAATTAACCCATACGGATTCACATAACGTGCGTATATGTATGATCTTTTAAATCTCGTGTACATAATCGTACTCTATTAGATAGTACAATTACGTACACAAAAGAAAGAATTATAAACAGAAGTATCTTAAGTCATTTGTTTCCCACAATGGTCGCACTTCATTTGTCATTCTCTGTTTTGAAATCACTTCCATCCTCAAATGATGTCAGATACCTATTACCTCATGATTTGACCGTGTCTAGTTTCGCTTAACGCTTGAGTAAGTTTGATGTCATTTAGTTTTTATCGTTCGCTTAACAAAAGATCCACTTATTTATTTTTACCTTAAGCTATAATACTATCAATGGCCAATACAATTGAAAATGCAGCATCATTATTTACTGAATATTCAAAAGGTTTTTATGGACACAAAAAACAGAACTAATGTAGCAGGCAAAATTTTTGTGCATTTATGAATTTCTTAACGGATTTTCCAAGACTTTCCTAAGAAACTGAACTTAACTACTCTATCATTTTTTTGACACTATAAGTCATAACGCAATTATTACGTTGTACTTTACAGCATCCACCAGAGAATCTTCGAGTTTATCGAAATCAATTCCAAAACCATCTGGAACATAGTCATTTTATTCACGCACCTTTCTTTCTCATTTTAGGTGTCCTCATGTTCGAGTTGCTGACTGGTTCACCGCCCTTCACGGGAACTGACCCTATGAAGACGTACAACAAGATTCTGAAGGGTATCGACGCGGTGGAGTTTCCTCGCTGCATCACAAGGAACGCAGCCAACCTCATCAAGAAGCTGTGTCGCGACAACCCTGCGGAACGACTTGGGTACCAGCGGGGAGGTATCACGGAGATACAGAAACACAAGTAAGTTGAGATAACAAAAATTGAAGTTTAGTTACTGTAGATTGTTTTTTGTAGTCGGGGATCTCGTGTATAGAAATGTCATGTACGGATTTAAGTGATTAACTTATTAGTTAACTGAGCATTCAGGATCAAATTACCTCCTAGTTCTCATCCATAAGAATTCTAGTACGCATCATTCGTAATTGATAAGTTAAAAGGCAGTTCTGGGTGGAAAGAACCGTCTTTTAGCTTGTTTTTACAATATTAGCAAATTGGTTTACCTGTATTTTGATACAAAATCGTCAAATAAAACTATTCTGTATACTTCTAACATTCTTTTTCATTGTTAATTCCAGATGGTTCGATGGTTTCAACTGGGAGGGTCTTGCACTACGTTCCCTGGAGCCACCTATTACTCCAGTCGTGAAGTCTCCAGTCGACACACACAACTTCGATCAATACCCAGCCGACGGCGACGAACCACCGCCAGATGACCTCTCTGGATGGGACAATAACTTCTAAGACATCTGGGGAGTAACCACCACCTCTTAAAAGCAGTTGTGGAAAAGAGATGCCACTTGAAATTGTAGTGCGCTGTCACGTTTCCACAACTGCAATATTACTTACGGGTGGTGGAACAATACAGCCCATCTTCATTGCTTAAAAATCACAAAAATAGTTTTAGATTTAGTCTGAGACGCCAAAAGTAAATGCAATATAATTTTAAGACAGTTGCTTGTTTGGCATACCTATATATTCATGTATGATTTGCAATTATTACCTATGTGACTGAACTCTGCTGAGTTTGGCCTAACTTTAATAGATGTGAAAAGCATCAATTGTTTTTTTCATTATTTAAATATGGAAAAGGGATAGCTCTATATGTCTATACAACGTTGATAAAAGCGAGAGGCATTAAATGAAACCACATATTCTGTATATCATTATAAGGCTACACAACAAAAATCAAATCAATGTAAGCAATAGTTTAGTCACAGAATATTTTTTTAGTTTTTTTTAGTTTGAACATGCTGTATCTTCCTGATTAGGTGACTAAGTTTTATAGGCATAGTTATCTAGTTGGCTCCGGTTGGGTCCGAAACTAGTCGGGCTATCCCGATAAATACGCGTGAGTAAACCGTTATAACGTTTTAAGTATGAATCATCCTCACGAAAGTTATTATAAAAATATTGCTTACATTGATTTGATTTTTGTTGTGTAGCCTTATAATAATATACAGAATATGTGGTTTCATTTAATGCCTCTCGCTTTTATCAACGTTGTATATCGCTATGAAGCACTTGTTCTTCTAAAACGATAATACAGCCTTTATACATTAGTAATTTTACTTAATATCTTCTAAACAGATAAATGGCGTTTCTTTATAACATTACGTCAAAACGAGTAAACTGATTTCTCACATTCACGACAGTTGAAAGTTATTAATGCCATTAATTTTATAGTTGTTAGCTCTTGCCAGTTGTTTATCAACTGATAGTGTTTGTTCAGAGTCATTTCAATATAAAAGTACCATCGATTATTATAACGCTCGATAATTACCTTTAAATGTATCGGAATAAAGTGCATATTTGTTTGAACATCTTGGTTTTGGATCTGGCCGAACGTTTTTTGTCAGGTCGAACCAATTATGGATTTAATTGCAAACTGTTAAAGTTCATTTTCGAGTGTGTCTTCTCTGAACACCACTATATATTGTAAATAGCATAAATTATAATCTAGCTTAATGTCTCAACTATTAATTATTATTATTCCTTTTTTTAGTAAATCGTTGCTATATTATTCATTTCAACAATACTAGTACATTAACAGTAATTGTATGGTTCTATTACTTTTGTACTTATTTAATCTATGTACGTATGTATTTTAAAAGAGGTTTTGATTGTGATGCTTTTTGATAATGCTGAATCGTGATTATAATAAAATTATTAAATTAAATCAATATAATAAGAAATTTGTGTTTACATAAATTCTGGTATTAATTACCGATTTTCTGCTATGCTTTTATTTGAGTGACAAGAATTTACCCTATTAGGAAAAGATTTATGTACAGTTATGTCAATTTGATCACTACACGCTTACTTTGAGCTCTTGAAGAACCTTTGTGGAAGCAAGATGGCGCTATGTCCGGTGTTGTGTGCCGTCTCGCTTCTACAACTTCTTTTAAGGGCTCATAGTATAGATACTTCCCTTTGTTGTAAAAACGCATGCTTCTTATAGTATTAGTGGTGACCTAAATGCCAAAATATTGTGTTACCACATTTAAATGCACTTCTTTCAATGCTTAAGCAAGACATAATTTTCTTGATTATATTATTATCAGTGCTTAAATTAATATGTTTTTGCTTCAATTTGCCTTTTCCCAACAACGTATAACTTATAATAAGTACCTATGTAATTTATTTACCATATGACATTCGTGGTATTAAATATTAAGAGATCAGTATCAAAGCGCTGGATATTGGTCAATGGTATGTGGTTTACACCAACGTTGGACAAACGCTATGTAGACATACCTTTAAGAGTAGAAGTGTTTGTTCCAATATTGGGGCCAACGTTTGTTGCCAGCCTAATACGTAACATATAGCTTGTGGGTTGATGAACAGCACTGAATAAAAACAACAACTGTAAAGTATATACTGTAATTATTTTAACTAAATCGAAAGGAAGTGATTTTTCCAGGTTTGATGCTTTCGGGAAAATTGCAATATTAAATCATGATCAACTGAAAACAGCTTTTCTTTATATTAAAAGTACATACAAACCTAAAGTCGATTAAAATTGAAATGTATAATATTATAACCTAGAATATTATTTTAACAAATTAAACAATATTTTAATGCATATACAAATAATTTTGGTTCACAGAATAGTTACCTAATAAAGTGACAAGTAACCGAAATATATGTAAATTTTATATTGAAATAAATGTATTTATTAAGATATGTATAAATAAATGTATTCAAAAGTCCACTAATAGTTATTTTAGTATGTTTAGTTTGTCATGTACTAAACTTATGAGCTAAGGTAGCTATCTCTTAACATGACATAATTTAAGACTAGGAATCATTCAATTCATATTAATAGTCAATTTAATTGTAAGTCTTCCATACAGACTACGTGTCATTGTAAATATTCTTTTAGTAAATATAAACGTAAATATTCATCGTGTAAGTTTGAATAACTTGGAAGTTTGGGTGATGCAATCAAAGCTATGTAATTACAAATATTTTTTTAAAAATTGTTATAAGAATACTTATTTTTGTAATCCTTAGGATTAAAGCAATTAATTAAATAGATATTTTATTGATTTTTTTTTTGAAACTGTAAAAAATACACTATTTCAAATGAATAACTCTTGTTTTAATTGAATTCCCTGAATATTACAAATGATTTGAGTTTGTCGCCTCCAATGATGAAAACGAACACTTTTAATATAAAAATAATAATGGTTTAAAAATTCGTGGATGATCAAGCTAATTTACTAAAATTGCCACTAATTTGCAATAATTCACAAATAGGAAAATTATCTTTTATTGGGGATCATCATCAGCAACCCTGAATAACCCACTGCTGAGAATAAGGGCTATATTTCACCGAGACACCATGGCGGCGCGGGGGCGCAACCAGTCGTCGCTACCAACAAAATGTATACAGCTCTATAGAGCGTTACTCACCTGGTGTCGGCTTGGTTGCGCAACCAATCCGGCGGCGCCTATACATTTTGTTGGTAGCGGCGACTGGTTGCGCCGCCATGGTGTCCCGGTGAAATATAGCCCTAATAGGCCTCCTTTATTGATGCCATTCTCCTCTGTCTCTGCCCTTTGCATCCATCCTAGTCAAGCAGGACTAGGATGGATGCAAAGGGCTAGAGACATTCATGACTTGACATGACTTTCATGTTGACCGCCCATTTCATGCTCTACATCGGGATTTCGCCATCCAAGTTTTGGTCACCATTCAGTTACCGCATTACTCCATGTTGGTAATAAATAGGGAAATTACTTAAGAAAGAGATGAACTCTTTGTTACAAAATTCTGTACTAAAAGTTGGTGTTGAATATTGTGGTAAGTTATATTATAAAATCCTAATAAAGAATTTATCAAAAAAATGTGGCAAATTGGTGGTGAAAAACTAATACGGATATCTAAACCACAATAAACACCACGTACTTTTCTATCGACTACGTTTTTAAACAGACCCCAGTCTAAAAACCTCTTCTGTACAAAAAAATATCATTCCTGGATATTATGAACAACTTTCCTTAAGAGAGCTGCCAATAATGTAATGGACCCATTAAATTGAAATAGACATTAGCTGCTAAAAAGCACCGACAGGCCCTGGTAGTGGAATGGCGGCAAAGGCTTTTGCGACCTGCCGTCGGCCTCGCTACAGTCGAGGCGACCCGTCCAGTACTCGACGACTGGTGCGGAAGAAGGCACGGCTCCCAGTCGTTCAGGGTGACACAGGTGCTGTCGGGGCACGGCTGCTTCGGCACGTACCTATACTTCATAGGCAGGGAGCCGGGCGCCCGGTGCGAGCAATACGTCCATTACTGGGAGGACACGGCGCAACACACGCTCGTCAAGTGTGCAGCTTGAAAGGAGCAGCGCCGTGTCCTCACAAATAAAGTAGGAGGCAAGGAGGTCTTTTTTTTGTGTAAGAGTATGGAAATCCTCATGGACGCCCACACGACCCCCGAGGGGGCCGTCTGGGCAGTGCCGGACTCTTACCGGCTAAAACTACACTCCTGCTTTCATAGCAACATGATTAGAGTCATTGTCTGTCTGGTGGTCTTGTGTTTCTTAGCATTTTCTAATATGGGTGTCTCTCTTTTCAGGTTTCTTATGCGGTATCATATTCCCACTAGGAGTATATCTCTAACGTTAGGTTTGGTTTTTAGTTAGGTGAGGTTAGGTTTGGTTTTTAGTTAGGTTGGGTTAGGTTTGGTTTTTAGTAGGGTTAGGTTTTGTTTTTAGTTGTCGCGGTAGTTTTGCCGTTCCCGCCTGGCCCCTGGCAAAAGGGAACAGAGAAGCACTCCGGTGGTTTTAGCTGGTAGGAGTCCGGCATACCCCTCCGTCTCTTCCCCACGGCGGAGGAAGTCCATGAAGGATTTCCACCGGACACAAAAAAAAAAAAAAAAGTTTTGTTTTTAGTTAGGTTAGGTTAGGTTTTGTTTTTAGTTAGATTAGGTTAGGTTTGGTTTTTAGTTAGGTTAGGTTAGGTTTGGTTTTTAGTTAGATTAGGTTAGGTTTGGTTTTTAGTTAGATTAGGTTAGGTTTGGTTTTTAGTTAGGTTCGGTTTTTAGTTAGGTTAGGTTAGGTTCGGGTTTTAGTTAAGTTAGGTTAGGTTTAGTTTTTAATTAGGTTAGGTTAGGTTTGGTTTTTAGTTAGATTAGGTTAGGTTTGGTTTTTAGTTAGGTTAGGTTAGGTTTGGTTTTTAGTTAGGTTAGGTTAGGTTTGGTTTTTAGTTAGGTTAGGTTAGGTTTGGTTTTTAGTTAGGTTAGGTAAGGTTTGGTTTTTAGTTAGGTTAGGTTAGGTTTGGTTTTTAGTTAGATTAGGTTAGGTTTGGTTTTTAGTTAGGTTAGGTTAGGTTTGGTTTTTAGTTAGGTTAGGTTTGGTTTTTAGTTAGGTTAGGTTAGGTTTGGTTTTTAGTTAGGTTAGGTTAGGTTCGGGTTTAAGTTAGGTTAGGTTAGGTTTGGTTTTTAGTTAGGTTAGGTTAGGTTCGGGTTTTAGTTAGGTTAGGTTAGGTTTTGTTTTTAGTTAGGTTAGGTTTGGTTTTTTTTTTTTTTTTTTTTTTTTTTTTTTTTTTGTTTATTAATAGCTGTCGTCCTCCAACATTATTGGAGACGTTATTTGCCAATACACTTTCATACTAGTTCTCGCAATTATTCCTCTCGCACTTTTATTCTGCATACTGTATCTTTCTTACATCCTTCATATCTTGCATTCAAATGGGTGGGATGCCCATTTTTATGGTTGCCTACTCCTATCCTTTACTTTTATTTTTCGTTGTTTATGTATACACAGGGGAGTGACTACACATTGGGGTAAATGATTTTAATAACAGTGGTTTTTGACCTTATGTCTACTTAATATTAATTACCACTATACTTATTTCTATTTATTTTCTACGTTCTTAGGTCTATACAATCTCTTATTTCTAAACTTATGATTACTTTCCTATTATTAACTTAATTTATTTGCCCTATTCCTATGGTTGCTTACAAATATATACAATATTTATGCAACCATAGTTGCATTTCCTTTATTAGATTTAATTACTATTTCTGCAATTTCTGTGCAGTATACCAGGAACAGCTTGCGTTTAGCTTTTTCCGACATTATCGTAGCCACAGCGGTTTCGTCAAGCTCCATATCAATACGTGCTTCCAGGTCTGTTCGCTTTGTCATGTGGACCGGACAGTCCATCAACAGGTGTTGTATTGTTTGTGGTGTGTCTGGATCGCAGGAGCATGATGGGTTGTCCTTACACTTGAATCGATTCAAGTATGCAGAGAACCCACCATGCCCCGTCAGTATCTGAGTGATTACACCTGTGGGCTTCACCTGTTTTATAATACGGAAAGGTTTGGTTTTTAGTTAGGTTAGGTTAGGTTTGGTTTTTAGTTAGGTTAGGTTAGGTTAGGTTTTTAGTTAGGTTAAGTAAGGTTCGGTTTTTAGTTAGGTTAGGCTAGGTTTGGTTTTTAGTTAGGTTAGGTTAGGTTCGGGTTTTAGTTAGGTTAGGTTAGGTTTTGTTTTTAGTTAGGTTAGGTTTGGTTTTTAGTTAGGTTAGGTTAGGTTTGGTTTTTAGTTAGGTTAGGTTAGGTTTGGTTTTTAGTTAGGTTAGGTTAAGTTTGGTTTTTAGTAAGGTTAGGTTAGGTTCGGTTTTTAGTTAGGTTAGGTTAGGTTCGGTTTTTAGTTAGGTTAGGTTAGGTTTGGTTTTTAGTTAGGTTAGGTTTGGTTTTTAGTTAGGTTAGGTTAGGTTTGGTTTTTAGTTAGGTTAGGTTAGGTTTGGTTTTTAGTTAGGTTAGGTTAGGTTCGGGTTTAAGTTAGGTTAGGTTAGGTTTGGTTTTTAGTTAGGTTAGGTTAGGTTCGGGTTTTAGTTAGGTTAGGTTAGGTTTTGTTTTTAGTTAGGTTAGGTTTGGTTTTTAGTTAGGTTAGGTTAGGTTTGGTTTTTAGTTAGGTTAGGTTAGGTTAGGTTTTTAGTTAGGTTAAGTAAGGTTCGGTTTTTAGTTAGGTTAGGCTAGGTTTGGTTTTTTAGTTAGGTTAGGTTAGGTTCGGGTTTTAGTTAGGTTAGGTTAGGTTTTGTTTTTAGTTAGGTTAGGTTTGGTTTTTAGTTAGGTTAGGTTAGGTTTGGTTTTTAGTTAGGTTAGGTTAGGTTTGGTTTTTAGTAAGGTTAGGTTAGGTTTGGTTTTTAGTAAGGTTAGGTTAGGTTCGGTTTTTAGTTAGGTTAGGTTAGGTTCGGTTTTTAGTTAGGTTAGGTTAGGTTTGGTTTTTAGTTAGGTTAGGTTTGGTTTTTAGTTAGGTTAGGTTTGGTTTTAAGTTAGGTTAGGTTAGGTTCGGTTTTTAGTTAGGTTAGGTTAGGTTTGGTTTTTAGTTAGGTTAGGTTAGGTTTAATTTTTAGTTAGGTTAGGTTAGGTTCGGTTTTTAGTTAGGTTAGGTTAGGTTTGGTTTTTTAGTTAGGTTAGGTTAGGTTTGGTTTTTAGTTAGGTTAGGTTAGGTTCGGGTTTTAGTTAGGTTAGGTTAGGTTTGGTTTTTAGTTAGGTTAGGTTAGGTTTGGTTTTTAGTTAGGTTAGGTTAGGTTTGGTTTTTAGTAAGGTTAGGTTAGGTTCGGTTTTTAGTTAGGTTAGGTTAGGTTCGGTTTTTAGTTAGGTTAGGTTAGGTTTGGTTTTTAGTTAGGTTAGGTTAGGTTTGATTTTTAGTAAGGTTAGGTTAGGTTTGGTTTTTAGTTAGGTTAGGTTAGGTTTGGTTTTTAGTTAGGTTAGGTTAGGTTAGGGTTTTAGTTAGGTTAGGTTAGGTTTGGTTTTTAGTTAGGTTAGGTAAGGTTCGGGTTTTAGTTAGGTTAGGTTAGGTTTTGTTTTTAGTTAGGTTAGGTTTGGTTTTTAGTTAGGTTAGGTTTGGTTTTTAGTTAGGTTAGGTTTGGTTTGGTTTTTAGTTAGGTTAAGTTAGGTTAGGTTTTTAGTTAGGTTAGGTAAGGTTTGGTTTTTAGTTAGGTTAGGCTAGGTTTGGTTTTTAGTTAGGTTAGGTTAGGTTCGGGTTTTAGTTAGGTTAGGTTAGGTTTTGTTTTTAGTTAGGTTAGGTTTGGTTTTTAGTTAGGTTAGGTTAGGTTTGGTTTTTAGTTAGGTTAGGTTAGGTTCGGGTTTTAGTTAGGTTAGGTTAGGTTTTGTTTTTAGTTAGGTTAGGTTTGGTTTTTAGTTAGGTTAGGTTAGGTTTGGTTTTTAGTTAGGTTAGGTTAGGTTTGGTTTTTAGTTAGGTTAGGTTAGGTTTGGTTTTTAGTAAGGTTAGGTTAGGTTCGGTTTTTAGTTAGGTTAGGTTAGGTTCGGTTTTTAGTTAGGTTAGGTTAGGTTTGGTTTTTAGTTAGGTTAGGTTTGGTTTATAGTTAGGTTAGGTTAGGTTCGGTTTTTAGTTAGGTTAGGTTAGGTTTGGTTTTTAGTTAGGTTAGGTTAGGTTCGGGTTTTAGTTAGGTTAGGTTAGGTTTTGTTTTTAGTTAGGTTAGGTTTGGTTTTTAGTTAGGTTAGGTTAGGTTTGGTTTTTAGTTAGGTTCGGTTAGGTTAGGTTTTTAGTTAGGTTAAGTAAGGTTCGGTTTTTAGTTAGGTTAGGCTAGGTTTGGTTTTTAGTTAGGTTAGGTTAGGTTCGGGTTTTAGTTAGGTTAGGTTAGGTTTTGTTTTTAGTTAGGTTAGG